>CATKWD010000199.1:0-28104 GCA_949825005.1 Gasteruption jaculator
GGGGTGGTTTTCACCCCTTTAAAGTGGATGTCAGCAGATAAAAAAATACGTGTCTCTTATTTTTTTCGAGTACTACAGCATATCCAAAAATTATTGAAATCGGTGAGCTCGGGTTGGAGACCTTTCGTTGTTAGTCGGAGCGGTAGGAGTGTTGCCAATTTTCGTCGGAGGAATCATGACAGTTGCTATTTTTCGTCGAAGGGTAGCCGTTGTCGCTACTCTTCGTCGGAGTGATACGACTGTTGCTACTCTTAGTCGGAGCGGTACGAGTGTTGCTAATTTTCGTCAGAGGTATCTCAATACTTGTTGTTTTTCGTCGAAGATCATCGACTGTTGCTGCTTTTCGTCGTGGCGCTACAAGTGTTGCTAGTTTTCCTCGGAACATTATGAATGTTGCTAGTTTTCGTCAAAGGATCGCGAATCTTACTACTTTTCGTCAAAAGCCTCTAGTGTTGCTACTCTTAGTCGAAGTCCAATAAGTATTGCTGATTTTCGTCCGAGCGCTCCGAGTGTTGATGCTTTTCCTCGGAGTATAAAAACTCTTGCTTCTTTTCTTCGGAGCCATCGATATGTCTATTCTTATAAAGGTAAGCTACAAAAAATATCTACTACATACTTGAGCTCGGCTTCCACGCGATCGAAACTTTCCTGTATGCTTTTGCAAATATTAATTAGCATTTACAAGTTATTTCTTCCATAGATACAAAAAATTCACTAAGATAGAAATATCTACGAACATACCGAATGTCTGATTGTATGGTCTGCAACGAAACTTGGTCTTGTGCACCATACCTTGGTATCGCAACCTGGTTCCGAAGAAGAGGATGCTCCTGCTGGTCATTAAAACGAGTTCCTGCAATTTGTCTTCTAATATGTGGTGTGTTAGTATGTGTAGAGGTATGTGGTACGTCGGTTTGACGGTTTGTATAATTATTTTGGAATATCCCTTCTTTGACCGTAGGTATTAAATGAATATGTAATTTCTTCAGTCTTTCGGTCTTTTTTTTTTTGAAAGCTGCTTTTTTATTTTAACAGTTTTTTTCACGATAATAGAAGCTCCAGTTCGTTTCTTCTTCTCCTTCTTTTTACTTTTGGAAGCTCCGGTGCTACAGCTTCAGTATTAGTTAAATTGTTCGGTTCCGGTGCGACTTGCGGTTCCAAATGGGGCGGTTGATTTTCGCCAGATGATTCCCCCCCTTTCCTCCCGGAGTATTTTCTTTTCCTCGTGGCTTTTAGTTCCTCGCATTTGGATTCCACGTCTAATACCGGCGGTTCCGGCGAGATTTTCGAATTTCTGCGGTATTTCGGCAGATTCGTCGCTTTCTAAATTCTCCCTGGAACTCATTATTTCAATTTCCTTTCGTAAATTATCCAAATACACTTTTGCTCTGTTCCGTGTCAACGGTGCGAATCCTTTAAAACCTTCGTCGGTCGCCAAAGGTAAATGCTCCATTGCCGTGTTATTATCCACGGGATCCTCTGTTCGATCTTCTATTGGATCCTGTACAGGATCCTCAATGCGATCCTGTATCGGATCCTCAATGCGATCCTGTATCGGATCCTCAATGCGGTCCTGTATCGGATCCTCCATCTGATCGTCCATAAGATTCTCCACGAAATCGCTCAAGTCTGTTTCAACCAACGAAATGTCGGACGCAAATTTTTCAAAATTATGACTTCTATACATTAATAATTTCCTCTTAAAATTTTGCCTGTGGCTTCCGGGAAATGCCTCTTCTATTACCTCCTGCACCATTCTTAATGAAATCCGGTTTTCCTTTAAGTTCCCTAACCACGAAATTAGGGCCTTCGTGATTTTTACATTATTTGTCATTTTGATTAAAACTGATGGGTGCAGCACCTCCAAATCTTCGTTGTTTTTTAAATCATTAATGTGATTTAAAATGGTCTTAATGTTGACCCTGATGAAAATTCGGAGTTTTTCCATTTTCTCTCTTGAACATGGTCCACGCCACACCCTACTCATAACTTCCTGCAAGTTTTTGGAACTCAAATTCGGCTTTTCATGCGATTCTTTTTCATAGTCTCCAAGGGCTCGAACTAATTTATTATATATTTCAGGTCGAGCGAAATAATTGAGTTTTCCAAATTTTCCAATCGATGAGTAGTTCATTTTGAAAAAAAATTGGCGTGAAACTCGATGCTGCACGAGAAAGTCAAAATTGTTTTTCTTTTTGTCAATCTTTTTATAAAAGTTACTACCTCGTGCACGAAATACTACTTTTTCAGAATGGCTGTGTACCTGAAACTGTTTGTATAATGTTGAATGTTTGTCTGTGTCTGTGATGGTGAAAGGTTGTATCTTTGTGATGCTGATATGTTGTGTCTTTGTGATGTGAAAAGCTGTGTGTTTGAGATGGTGAACGCCGGTTGTCTTTGTAATGCTGTAAAGCTGTGTGTTTGCGATGGTGAACGCCGGTTGTGGCTTTGTGATGCTGAAAAGCTGTATGATTGTGAGGGTGAACGCCGGTTGTGTCTTTGTGATGCTGAAAAACTGTGTGTTTGTGGTGGTGAACGCCGGTTGTGTCTTACTGATGCTGAAAAGCTGTGTGTTTGCGATGGTGAACGGTCGTGTCGTCGTGATGCTGAAAAGCTGTGTGTTTGCGATGGTGGAAGATTGTGTGTTTGTAATGGTGAACGGTTGTGTTTTTGTGATCCTGGAAGCTTGTCTGTATGTGGTGAATTACTAATAAAAATATTATCATTATTATTATTATCATTATCATCCTACAGAACATTCCTAAGGTTTTCAATATCTTCATCGATGAATCCTACAGCAACAGTTGATGGATGCGCTCTTTTTCGTTTTGAAGTTGGAGCTTCATCGGATGAAGTGGTCACGTAATGTGATGGTTTGACGATGGTCCTCTTGGAACGTTCCATTTCTGCCTGTTAATAAAAGTATACTGTAACGTTTCACCAATGATCACATTGGTAAAACGTTGCATAATTAACAACATGTATCCTACTACCCTTCCAAAATCCCTCCACTTCTAATTTCATCTCACAAAATTAGAAGTAGATTTTATAATTTGTTATGAGAATAAATATTTTATAAATCAAAGTAAAACAAAAATTAAACACACCCACAAAAATTTAAAGCACACTCAACAAGTTATAGTTATAATTATTCTCTTCCATTAAATTAACTTATTAATTTATTTTAAAAGTAAAATATTAACTTATTAAAGCCTTTATTTACGGCTATCAGCCCGTGTAGGCTGTTAGCAGCCATTTTGAACCATAGAGTCATTAAGATCTATTTCCCATATAGATCATAAACTCATTCCCAATGATGGATATCTGCTGGACAAGTTTTAGCTACTACCATATAGCGCGTCCTGGCGTATCTGAGGGAACTAAAACAAATCCAACAAATCGACCAATGGATTTACGCGTCAGGCGTACTAGCTTAAAGATAGCGTGACGTCAATCTCCCGCTAGATCCTGGTCTGCCCCACATGCTTCCCAAACCAGCCTATAGCAGGTGCGGGAGCCGTGCCTAGCGGCAGGACATTCAAAAATACTCCAATGAGACGCAAAAGCGCGGGCTTTGAATGTTCCCTCTCCGCTAGGAAAAGTGCCCCTCTCGAGGAAAAGCCCTCGACGAGGTAGGAGGAAATTCGGCTTCCGCAGGCTTTGGGAACGCAATAAAGGCACGACCGGGAGCTCTAGGAGATTCAGATGCTTTGAGTGTCTCGAAAAGCACGTAACTTAGAAAACAGCAATTAGCAAGATCTCAATTTAATAAGAGAAGTCCCACGATCATAGCGATCAGGACGAACTCGATTAAAATTCTAAGTTCCGGTTCGAGACTTTGAAGAAAAAGCAACTAGCCTTTTTCAAGTCTAGCCCTTTTTCAAAGATCGTTTCAAAGTTTCTCGAAGAAGGATTTCCTACCCTGCATTCGAAAGAGGCTACTAACATAGCGTTAGTCCCTTTTTCTTTGCAATTGCAACACCTTGGAAGCTACCAGCATAGCGTCTGGCCCTTCTAAAAAGGTGAAAAATCTCCTTTTCCTGTAAAGGGGATATATTACAGAACCACTGGCATCGCATCCAGCCCTTTCTACTGTGTTCTAATTCTGGAAGCCACTGACATTGCGTTCAGCCCTTCTCGAAGTCAGTTTTTCGGTATCGAAGCCACTAGCATTGCGTCTAGCCCCTCGATACCGAATCCGCATGGAGAAAATCAATCATGGGAAAATTTAATTTATTAAATTAATTAAAGAAAATTAATTATAGAAGCAACAAAGACTTAAAATATTTAAAATTTTTTATATTAAATAAATTAAAACTGTATCCAGAGATTCAATAAATGAATACTTGTAGTTTAGAGAATTTTCTGGCGTAAAATTTATTTCTATTTCTTCATTTTGACTTTTAAACCCGTCCAGCACACGAATCCTTTCTAAGATCCGACTGCACGTCTCTCGTACGGGAACCGTAGGTAGCAGCCGAATGGTCTCAATACGTAAAAAAGGGTACTAACAGGGGCTTTTTCAGGGTGGTTCAAAAAGATATGAAAGGAGCTCGATCTAGCGATTACGGAGCTAGAACGTTAACCACTCGGCCGCCGCCGCTGCTTGTTAACGGTCGTAACGCAAGGGAATATAAGCGACGCATCGCAAATCGCAAACTTTTCTTGCGATTTTCTCGAAAACGCTTGAATAGTACGCCTTATTTTTTGCACATTATATTATTCTAAGAGACTACTAAAAGTGTGTAAAGTTTGATGGAAATCCGTGACCCACCACCCTGAAGGAGTCCTTGTAAGATGCAAAGAATATAATAAAGAAATTATGATATCAGACGAGGAACAGAGTTATTGAGGCAATTCGAGAATCGCAACGCCATCGGAAAGTAGGAAACTGAAGGAAGGCAAAGATTAAAAATAACAACATTACCAAATGTCATAGTATGTCACTCAATACTAAAAATTCATCATTTTTTAAACAAAATATGCCCGAAGATAAAGGAGATAAGATTCCGAGAAGATCGAAGATGAAGGGATAAGATCCCGAGATAAGATAAGGCCCGAGATAAGATCCAAAGTAGAAGGGAAAATGTTCTAAATCACGCAAATTGCAGAGGGAAAAAGTAACAGACCTCGTTATGAAATTTCTGGGAAAAAAAGAACCGAAAAAGTTTTGTAATAAAGATCTTACATTCTCTCACTGTGTATAACAGTAGCAACAATATATTGTGTACAGTACGATCGCTCTACAAGATACCAAATGGACCGAAGAGGAATACGATTCTGAAAACAGAAGAAAACTACCGTTCCCCCACTCAGCGGTCTGTTACGCCTGAAAGAAATAGATCTCACTATCGGTATATGTAGGTTGCTTTGTATTCGATATCCTTTTCCTTCTTTTTTTTTTGTCACGTGACACTTATTTCCGTGGACATAGATACTATAGAGACCCGTCATCGCCACTTTAAGTCCGCGGCGCTAGCGTCGAAAAAAAAACATGGCTGAACCCCGTGTGCTTATGAAGAGTCTGAACGTGTAAACAACATTTTATTTTTCGAAATTTTCAATATTATACTTGAAAATGCCCACATTATTATGGGAAACGATTTTTTTTATAAAACCTCGTATCGCAACAACGTAAACGAGACACAGGTTTCAGCCATTTTTTTTGTCTCCGACATCGGCCGCTTATTTAGTTGGGGGCGCCTTTAGAACAACTGGTCTCTATATACATTGTATGGAGCGAGCGACTCACATTCAAAAGCGAAGAGGCATTAGGAGTGGGGGTAGTGGATAGCGAAGGGGAACCCGAAGTATCTTGTAGACCGAGAATCGAAGTATCTTGTAGACCGAGAATCGAAGTATCTTGTAGACCGAGAATCGAAGTATCTTGTAGAGCGATCGTACTGTACTTTACGAACTGTATTCTGCATCACTATCACTATCGCTGTCGCTGTCGCTGTCGCTATCGCTATCGCTATCGCTATCGCTATCGCTATCGCTATCGCTATCGCTATCGCTATCGCTATCGCTATCGCTATCGCTATCGCTATCGCTATCGCTATCGCTATCGCTATCGCTATCGTTCATCGATTTACGATTCCACAGAGGCATTCTGTAACATTTTGCACGGACTTCGTCCAGATTAACCTTAAAAATATCTCTGCTTAACATCGTACACTTATATACTTGCAGAGCTGAAGATACCACCCCACTACGTAAAAATCATCGACGTCTAAAAATTTTCTAACGCCCAAGCGATAGGAACCGTTTTCCATGGTAATGTCAGAAAGGATGCAAATCGATCCATTTCGTAAGATGCGGCAATTGTTAAGTTCAGCTATACCTAGTGAAATATCGTTAAATTCAATTTTTCTGTACCGCGAACCATTGCCATCATTGTTACGCGATACGGATACGTGAATGAATGAAACAACACGACGGTTATTACTTGACCTATGGAGCCGTGACTCTGCCATTCTATTAGAAACCTGTTGAAGGGGTAAACCTGGCTTTCTACATAATTTTTTAAAAATCGACATGTTACTTTCATAAGGAAAAGCAGAGAATGAATCTAAACTACCAAAACGTCTGAGATACGGAATCAGATGAAGAAGACCGTGAACATTACAAGAATTAAAAGTTGGGTCATACAGATTTTCAGTACGAATAACAAATTTTTTGAGTGTAAGCTCAGCAATGTTAAGATTTTGTCTGGATGGTGATTTGGAGACCAAACCTCTAATTGCTGCATAGAAAAACAAGAAGTGCTTGTACAGTTGTTCGTCCAATAAACCATAAATTACAACGGGACCTGTATAAAGTAAAAATTGACGAAATTCTGTCGCTTTGTATTTAGAAAAGACATCGAGAGATATAGGACGTCTTGCAAATTCCGAGGGGCAGTAATCTTTAAGAATTTGTTATCTTTTATTCATAATGGAAATCGATCTTCCCGAAAGCTTGGATAGACGTGAATATTTACCGTGTATCCACGCAGAGAAAAGTTTCTTCATAACACCCAAGCATACAAGATGCATGTATTCAAAGGGAACTTGCGAAACTAAACCCATTGGTAACAATGACAATGGACTTTTACCATCTTTGTGATGATCCTTGACTAAGCAATTAACATAATCTTCATCGGTTCGAAGAGAATGATTAATTCCACTGAAAACATAACGTCCATCCACACGTGTACCTGAAACTTTGCACTTAGAGCAGGGTTGGCTAGATACATGACTATAGTAGTTCAAAATAAAAGCACGGGCTGGTGCATCAGCAATAAAACACCTTAATCGTAACGGTAACTTGATACCTTGAAAATTGATGTCTCCATTGGATACAATTTTTTCAACACCCATAATGAATTTTTCAAAAAAGATATTAGGGTCATGCGGCTTTTGCATACCTTTATAAATACCTACGACTATTGTTTTTGCATGCTATACATTTGAAATTCTGCATCGAATAGGCCAGATGTGAACAGTACCGGATCTATCTAAACTACAACCATCCGCATTAAAATCCAATTCTAATTCTGTAACAACAGGTACAAATGAAGCATCAGAGAGAATCTCAACAATCTTTGCTTCGAGATCAAAGTGAATATATTCACCTGGTTCGACACTGAATAAAACAACACATTTTCGTGGTGTACTTAGAAGCATTCTAACATCCTTGGGCAAGGTAGAAAAGCAGGGATGTGTCCGAAGAAGAAATAATATGTTATTGCCCTGAACACGATTTATATTATTGTCCACGAAGCAAGTTGCTAAACAATCATGAAATGTTACTTCAACACAAGTGTCAGAAAACGATGACGATGCATCATTGACTTCAGTACAAACACAAGAAGACAATGCAGAGGATTCACCATCTTCTATATTTACCTGATGACTGGAAGCATCGTCAGCAATGGGATCATTAATACTAGTAGAAGGACCAGGAATGTCTCGTATGTTAACATTAATTGTACTCAATCTCGACGCATCTACAACATTATCTTTAGAATGCTGTAACAAACGAATGTTATCCCTAACTTCCAACATAACCCTATTTCGTTGCCTAAAGGATAACCTATGTGATGGTTTTCGCGAGCTAGATAATTTTAAATTAGGTTTCATAGTTACAATACTTTCCTGATGAGGTACACCTGATGCAAACGTTGATCCGTTGATGAAACGTTGATCCAGAGACAAATTCCAAGATTATTCCACACAAATATATAAAATCGCACAAGTAAACAAAATACTTCGATACTATGCCTTTAGCTGGTTGTAATCCAAATGGCGTGTAATCTATTAAAGTAATAACCGACGCGCCCTACAGATGTCGCGTCGTCCGTCGTGTGTGCAATAAAGAACGCTTGTAATTGGTCGGCTAGGGCTGACCAATTACAAGCGTCAGGCGTCACAACGTTGGTCTTTGATTGGGTGAAAGGTAGTTCAACCGGTGTATTTTAGACTATGTGAACAGGCCCTGCTCGGTTTCTGTCACCAATCTGCTATCAGACTTTGTCACCAATCTGCTATCTGGGCTCTGCTCGGTTTCTGTCACCAATCTGCTATCAGGCTATTTTTAAACGGGCTCTGATGGCAGAACACGATGATGAGAACCGAGCAGAGTCTTTTCCTGACAGATTTGGCTATCTGGGTTTCGAATTATGCAACGTTCTACCAATGGGATCATTGGTGGAATCCCAGTCGGCACAGCCTGGCAAAGCAGATTATAGCGGAGCATCTGGCATCAGCGTTTTGAACCACATTGGTTTCGAATTTGTTCCACAATTTCTTATGATACCAGATTGCCTCCCGAATTGTAACAGAATCCCTTACCCAGTCGGCACATCCTGGCAAAGCAGATTATAGCGGAGCATCTGGCACCAGCGTTTTGAACCACATTGGTTTCAAATTTGTTCCACAACTTCTTATGATACCAGATTGCCTCCCGAAATGTAACAGAATCCCTTACAATAGATTGGCAGAAAAAATTGTGTTGTCTTACGTTACCTGATTTCAGAACATTTACGTGTCAGATATGCAACAGACATTACTAGTCTGATTGGGACAGGATCTGCATCCAGAAGCGCACCAGAAAATTTTTCCAATTATTGTAATTCATATTTTAATTAGATAATTGAATATGCACCTGGGGGGGGGGGGGACATATGAAAATTTCAAAATTGTAACAGGGGAACACGATATGGGAAAAGGTATTTCATGTAAATTATACACATTCTCTTTTTATTATAATAATCTAGTGTTTAGATTGCCTGAGTAGTGTTCCTTCGTGAAAATGAATTTGTGGCCCTGAAAAGGGCCATTGATGTTACAGATGTATAGCAGCTCAACAAGCTGCTTATTTCCTTGCTGGCGATTTCGGTGTTGCTTTCCTCGGCTTCGGAGATTTGGTCCTTGCAATGGGTGATTTCGCAGTTCTCTGCTCCTTGGATACAGCTTTGGATGGGATTCTAGGCTTAGCCTTCTCGGTTAGCTTTGAAAAAACCTGAAATTTAAAAAATGAACGAAATTGCCCAATTTGGCACGGCTATATAGCCTTACTACTGAAATAAATTAAGTTTGAGTCGTTACAAACAATATATACAACTGATTGAAATTTATAGCCATGTTTATTCACTGAGTGCAATATGTTAAATCATTTTATGGTGGGAATTTGACAAAACTTCCCTTTTTCTCTGTATATGATAATAAAAGTTTATTTTCGAAAAAAGCTATAAATTATATTAGTTTTTATAGTTCCAGTCTTCTTGACGAACCCCTGCATGATTTAGTGATAGGATCAAATTGACATTTTTCGGACACTATAAATAACGATATTTTGATTAAAAATCTATAATTTAACACTAATTAAAAAGTGCGATTTTTATATTCATTTAGTTTATACTGAGGTTACACTTACATCTTTTTGAGACTTTGAAGTATACAACTTACAAGAACAATATTGAACCCATACAGAGCTGTACTGTTTTACTGGTAAAAAATGCTAAAAATTTAAATAATTATCTATCTATAAAGGAATAATTGTTTTAGTTCAACTTCGTCTGTGATAATATCATTAATGCTTATCTGTCTGCTCCAATTCGAGATCTCTGCTCCAATAATGTAACTAAATTCTATATGTTTTGTTCCAAGTTTATCCTAAGGTTGAAGCATCTGTAAATAAAATGTAGTGAATAATAAAATGGGAAAAAAAAGATAAGTAGTAAAGATTAAAAGAAATATAAAGAAACAGCCGATCTTACAGCTTTTGAAGAAGAGAATCGAAGTGCAAGTTTTCGAGAAATTCAGAATCCTACACAGTCTCACTGTGTAAAATAGCAGCAACAATAAACGTTTTTTCTTCCTCTGGAATTTCGCTTTCGCTGTCATTGTCTGGAATGTTCTCTGGCAGTGGCATTCTATAGCATTTAAAATGTACATCCTCCAAACGAATATAAACAATATCTGAATTTAACATTTTACATTTAAAAACTTTTATAATAGAAGATTTAATGCCTGCGTTAAAAAAATCGGAAACCTGTAAAAATATTTTTACTCCTAACGAAACTATGTTTTCTTGTTCCAGGATTTCATGAATTATACAAATGGTACCATTGCGTAGAAGGCAGCAGTTGTCACGTACCATCATACTCAATGAAATACCATTAAAGGATACTTTACGATACCGAAGAGAATTGGTACCAAGCTCCTGGGATACTCGAACTGAAGAATCTACGACCTGAATTTTTTTAGTGCTATGCAATTCTGCTTCTTGCATTCTATTTGAAAATTGCTGAAGAGTTTGGCCCGGCTTTCGACAAAATTTACGGAAAATCTTCATATTGCTTTCATAGGGGAAAGCGGAAAATAAGTCAAGATTACCAAGTTGTCTAACATCATTGGCAACATGCAATAATCCATGAACATTATAAGAATAAAAATTTAGGCCATATAACTCCTCACAACGAAGAACGAATTTCTCTAAAGCTACTTCAGCGCAAGGAAAAAATTGTGATGTTAAAGAATCTGAAACTAAAATTCGAATAGCCGCATGTAGGAATAAGAAGTGCAAGTACAAATCTTCCTTTAGAATGCCATATAAAACAATAGGCCCTGTGTATAAGAGGAATTGCCTGAATTCCGTTGCCTTGTACTTTAAACATTGCAAAATCGATCTCGGACGTCTTCCAAAGTCAGATGAGCAGTAAACTCTGAGACTATGTAGTCTCTTTGAAATTTGAGAAGTTTCAAAATACGATAATTTGGCTGGCAAAAACTTTCCGCAAATCCATGCAGATAATAATTTCTTAACGACGCCCAAGCATATGAGGTGCATATATTCGAATGGCACTTGAGAAACCATCCTAAAAGGTAGCGATGATAATATGGTTGTACCTTTGTGATGTTCCTCGTCCAAACATCTGTGATATTCTTCATCTGTTCTAGGGGAATGCCTTATACCGTTATAAACATTATGCCCGCCATAGTGGGTACCGGACACTTTGCATTTGGAGCAGGGCCTGTTGGACATATGACCTTTATGATTTATGATGAATGCCCTAGCTGGTGCATCAGCTATGAAACATCTTAATGTTATTGGCACCTTAGTACCATGAAGATTTACACCACCACTATTAAAACTTCTATGTAAATCGGAGACAAATCTATAAAAGAATATAGAGGGATCATTCGGCGTTTCTGGACCTTTATAAATGCCTACAATTATTGGTTTATTATAACGAATAATTATAATTTGAATAGGCCACAGATGAATGGTCCCTGCATTATCTAAAGTGCATCCGTCTGTACTGAAATCCAACACTAATTCCCTAACATAAGATCATGTAAATTTAAAATATGAAGAACCTTGATGATTTGTTCTTCCACACCAAGATGTATATATTCGCCTGGTTGAACAGAAGATCTCTGCACAGAAGTGCGTGGAGTATTTATAAGCGTCCTAACATCTATGGGAAAATCTGAATAATGTTTTTCTGACCTAAGAAGACGTAATAAATTATTTCCTTGATCTCTAGTCAAGTTATTACCCACAATATATGAAGCTACCCTATTACGAAAGGATGGCTGCTGCGGAATGGAACATTCTTCGGCCTCTGAAGGTGAATTTGAAGAAGATGAAGAACAGTATTCCTCACTAACACTGCTAGAGTCACTATAAGAATCATTATCATCCCTATAGCCTAGTTGCGCTTGTAGAATTGCATCCTGTTCTATGTTACCCTCAAAATGTGGAAAATTTTCTATACCTGAATTACTATGCTGCGAATTATTAACATTAGGAACGCTTTTTCTTGTCGCACGCAAGGTGCATTTCCGCAATTTTGAAAAAATGTGACGCTTTTGCCTGAGCGATGATTTTGAAATCGGTTTCCTCGATACGGAGAATTTGATATAATTTCGCGAATTCATATTTTAATGCATACAACAAATTATTAATAAAATTAAAAGTGAAAGTATACAAAAATTTATTTTATATTTCTTGCCGTTTAGGGCACCCTTGTTCGCGCGCCTTGAATCCACTCTTTGATCCGCTTCTGTTTTTCTTCAATATTTTACACTTTCACAGTTCGCTATATATAATCACACACAATCAATGAAAAATGACACTTTTATGTGTGCATTGCATATGTGCAATGACAGTTCGATAACTGGGACGAAAAGGGCAAAACGAAAGGAAAATACGAGGATATAAAAGGAATTAGAAAAGGAGATAAAAATCGGATAGAGAAAGAAAGACGATACAAAAGAATAAAAAGGAATAGGGTAATCACTTTCGCGATAACAGTTTTACTGTTTACTGAAATAAAAAAAGTAGCGCTGCAAAGGGCTGATTAATATAAAAATACACGTCTCTCAAGAATTTGTTCACGCAAGACTGATATAGCTGCAACAAACGCGGGAACCAGAGCATCTCTGGCGGGAATGCTTCACGCAATGACGTTTTAGGCTTTGTTGTGTCTCGACTTCGTTTTCAATTCATCTTAATTGGCTGCCAGAGCGAGTTTATATATACAAACGTTCAGTTGCGAATTCGCGCAAGTTTTGAAAAACAATGAACGAATTCTTCAAAAGGAAGTTATTGCGTTCGTCTGAAAATCCGGAATTCGGAAAGGAGGAAGGAGTTGGCGTAGATATATAAAACTAAAAATTCTTTTGTTGTGCGCAGAAATGAGAAACAATTTTTTAAATAAAATAGATAAAAGTATATTCAAATTGTTGATTAATAATTTCTATAAAAATGTTGATTTTCGATCAAACCCCATAAACCATATCTGTCGAAGCAGAATTAGTCGTAAACGACTTATTTTTCCAAAGTAATTCCCAAACTCGCGATTCTGAATCGTTTCTTTACACTTTTTAAATTAACTGTCCGATGTGTATATAATAAAAGCATATTTTTAAATTATATTCATGTGTTTCCTTTATTTCCAATATAAAAATTCCAATAATAATTGAAAGAGAAAGATGCTCTCAGATGATATAATACAGTTGTACGATTTTTAATTTTTAAGAAAGTTTGAAAAGTGGCGCTATTTTGTACAGAAGGCTTCTGTTGCATCTTTGCAACAGGAGATCCTCGATCGAAATGGTCGAAGTGTAGACATACGAGGTATAGCTATAAAAGCGTTTCGGAGTTCAGGTACTGCGAATAATGGAGGCCATTATTTATCCGATTATTGTGGAAACGAACAGTCAAGTTCAGTCAAGTACTTTTGTTGTAGTTTATATGATTGCAGCGTAATTTATTTCTGTCTTGCACGTCATCGGGGTTAATATGTTGTAAAATGTCATTAATTAATCCTTTCTTGTTGCGTCGCAATTGCACCATGTGCTCTGCAAAATATTGTAAAACACATTCGTTGCTTGCTTGTCGCAATCGTATACGTAAGGTTAATTTTGTTAAACGATAAGAATAAATTACGTATTCACAATTATTGTACGTTTACAGTAAAAAAAACGTTTACAGTCCAATAAAATTCGATTTTGGATTTTTAAAAATCCCAAGGTTTTTCATTTCAATTCTTGAAATAAATAGTCTAATAAACTCATTTTTGTTTCAGTTTTTCTGTGCTCCAGCACGTTCAGTGTCATCGCGAATTCCTGTTTCTTTGTTTGTTTTTTTTTACGTAAATAAGGTGTTTATTGACAGTTTTTGTTACACCCATACGTATTAAGTATTTACGTAATTGGTGTACCATCTACTCTTGAAGGAAGCCCAGGACTTGAAAACATGGTAAAAAGTGTAAGTAACTTGAGAAGTATACTTGCTACATGATTTATTTTGCTACGCATGACTTATTTTATGCTACTTTACTGCATGTTCTTTACTCTATTTTGATAAATTGAATTTATAACTTTCCATAGGCTATTTGAATCGTTTATGTTCAAGCTTCTGTTTAAATTCTCCTTTTTCCTCATTCATATATCAAATGTTTAACTTAAAAAAAAATTGCTTATTAAAATAGAAATCGAACATCACTTAAGGTGAGTTCGTTTGATTGTATATTTTTTCCTAACTTCAGTACGAGCTTACAATAAAATTGTCTATGGAGGGAGAAAAATGGATGTTGAAAATGAATGCAATCGAATGGGGATGAAACTACCCAATCTGATTATTGGAGGCGTTTAGAGGGACAGGCTTTTTGATGTTCGAGAGTCTCTCTTTCTCTCATGTATGGGCGTAAAGGAAAGAAACATATATGACAAGAATTCTTAAAGAAATGCTTTTATTTGAAGAATACTAGAAAGTTTCTCGTTGTTTCTCTCACGTATCGGGGTAAAGGAAAGAAACATATGACAAGAATTTTTAAAGAAATGTGTAACGTGGGTCAAGCTAACAAAGGTAGCGTAGCGCGTGTCGCGAGCGTCGAAGCGAGAGTGGCCCGACGGCGGGACTCAGGGTGATAAGAAGGCCCGTCCAAAAGTGCTGGTATCAGCAATAAGGGCCTCTTAGCAACACTGAGTGCTGACGCCTAGAAGATCCGTCGCGTTGACGATCAACGCGACAGGATACTCGGATGGTCAGGAAGTATCGAGTATTCGATACTTCCGTCGCGGACGTGACACTCCCCCCCTACGGAAAATCGATGCTCCCGCATCGATCCTGTCTCGTGGTACAATATTTGTCTGTGGTCGATACAATATTTGTCTATGGTCGATACAATATTTGTCTATGGTCGATACAATATTTGTCTATTGTCTATTAATACAATGTCTAGCTTAAATCTAAATCTTCGTGACAGTTGTAGCGTCGTCAAATGAGTTGATCCTTTGGTAGCTGTGGTCCGAAGCGGTTGGTCTTGTCCTGTCATGGTTGGATGGTGTTTGTCCTAGTGAGGTCCATGTAATGGTGTCAGAAGTTGTTCATCTTTCATGGCTCCTCTAGTTACCGTAGGGTTGTAAGGGTTTGTCCATTCTGTCCTTAGTTAATTTCATCTGTTTGAAAGTTGGTTTAGCTGTAACAAAGTGTCTGATTAATAGTGAGGGAGGTTAGTAAAGTGACAGTTATAAGGAAGGTGGTGTGGGGGTATAAATTTAGTAATGATACGTTGTCCGTTGTATTTTCCGTATATTCGTTTCATTTTTTATATCGAGTCCTCGTTATCCAAATTGCTGTATAAGCTGTGTTTTGTAGTCAATAATACGTGTCCATTGTACATATACATCCAAAAGTTTCAAGTCGTTTCGTCATTATAATAACTCTTTTATCTGTGATCCTGTAACAGTCTAAACTATTAGTATTTTGGGGAGTGTTAGTAGGAATTTTGGTGTATTAATGTTGGATCGTTCGAAGGATCTTGTCTGTGGGAAGAATAATTTTAATTTATATTTTGTGGTAATGAAATGATTTCTAGATGGTTTCGTGCAGTTAGTTGTCCAAGGTTGTGTCTTTGGTCCATAGCCTGTATCCGTTGTGTCTGATTCTATTTATTGTGTTTTGATACAATTTGTGAGTAATACATGCAATAATAAGCAATTTACAAAGTATCCTGGAAATACGATATTGCCTTGCGTCTTTCATATTCGATTTGGGGTCGTATATTTTCGTGGTTTACAATAACTGTCGAAGGTTGTCTTGGTAGTGGTGGAGGTTCGCGTAATTCTATGTTTTCTATTATTTTACGGGGTATGTTAATTTTCCTTAATTTTTTCTTTTTTGATAAGCATGACAATAATTTACAAAGTGATCTTAGTTTACTAAACATTGAAAATTTCCATGCGAGTCCTAAAATGAGCAAGATAGCTCCCATTGATATTCCGGAGTACAGTAAGCTACTTTCTAGTCTATCAAAACGTTTTTTATATTGTCGGTCTTCAGCAATGCTTTTTGCTTTTGATATGATTGTTTCAAAACTTGTTTCTAATTGGGCGTCTGGTAAATGTAATTTGTTTACTAGAGATTTTTGTTCCTCTAGTACGTCGGTCAGGTTAACGATATCACTGTGGTCGAATGAATTTTGATAAATTTCCGAAATATTTAATGTTTTGATCGAGAATACTGTAATGTTCTTAAACGTCTGAATTTCTCTGTATGGTAACAAATCTTTGTTTTTGGTCTTTGCTTCACATACTGAACTTAGTTGTATTATTCCTGTGTTTTCTATCGTTGTACTAATTGTGTCCTTGTTTTTGCAAATAAAGTGTATTGTTTCTGTCGCGGGGGTCGAAAATATCCATGTATTGGAGTCGCGAATCCTAGTCCATTGTGTTCTTTTCAGAATTTTTAGTTCAATGTTACAAATTTTGAAGTTTGAAAATTGTGGATTTGCTAACAATTGTATCTCACATTCACTTCCATCGTCAAAATGATTCGGTCCAAATTGTAAACAAATGTATTCTTGATTAAATTTTTTACATTTTTCCAAGTTGTCATTGTCTATTGTATAGTATTTTTCAAAACTGGTCGAAATTGCTGAAAATGTCGTGGTTGGTTTTATGTATGCGAATTCAGCACGATATGATCTGTCATACTGTCTGACTGGAACCGAAATATGTTGTGTAGCGCGACTGCCCTTTTCCTACAACTGATTAGGCATTTTTGGCACAGTCGCGGGACAAATGCCTCACTCAGAGAACGATAAAAAAAAACAAAGATTATTATCTCAAAAGAAAATTCCTTCACCAATAATTAGGGAGTATGGGAGGGAGTGTTGGGCGCCAGTCCGAATTTCGGACGCGGAATTCCTCTGAGGGGGCCCGGGCTAACACAGGAAGGGCGTGAGACCCACTCAGAGGGAGTCCGTTGTTTGAGCTGAAAATAAAGGAACACTCAAACGACGATTATCCTATCAACTAATTTATTAAACTATTCAATAATAACAAAAGAAAACCGTTTTCAAAATTTCGGGAATGGACGATCTGAAATCTCAGAAGTCAAAAGAAATACTTGATAGCAATTTTACTTCCCAAAGCAACCGTCAGCAGAGGGCTGAATAATAAGAGATCGAATCTTACGTATTACTGGTGCACTCATAGGCACTCCTTATATTACGCGAAAACCGGGAACACTCGGACTCACAAAATAATGAAACTCTCATTAATGACATTCAATTAATTTAAGATTAACAATAGGCGCGATAGGATAGCCGGATTCAGAGGTCAGTCGTTGACCTTCAGGGTAGTCTATCGAACAAAGTCACGAAAGACGAGATCCGTAACGGACACTCGTAAGCCGGAAGAAAGGTAGGACGGGAATACTTTAAGGATACTCAAGAATGAGGAAAAAGGGCGCTTGCCAATAACTCGCAGTACCAAGGAGATGACCGCACTCACCGCAAACACGTCACTTGCCTCGTTTCTCGATTTTATTCCCGAAAGAAAATGTCGAAATCGCTCGGCGTCACTAATGATACATCCGTGCAGGACAATAGCTCAGGAATCTCTGCCGGTTCCCGGCTATGGCGTCCTTCTTCATGTGCGATAGCGCCCTCCTGGCGTTGTCCGGTTCGGGAATTAATTTTTCCAGTAACGCTGGTAATTTGGCTCCGTGACCCAGTTTTATCGACCCGTTATCATTGTAGATCTTCTAAGATAACGATAGAGGGCCACACTGGGTCAAGAACCGCTAGTGCTGTCTCGGTTTAGCCCAGCAGTCCTCATAGCGCTGTTCCTCCCCGGAGCGGAAGATCTGCCAATAGGAGCTGTCATTGTGCTTCATCGGTAGGATCTCTCCTCTCTTTCCTTTTCGCGGAGATGTTGGTTGGGGTCTTCCTTGTCTTCTTCGCGATTCCGTTTTGTGCGGATCTTCGTGCGAGTTTCTTGGCAAGGGGCCCAGAGGAAAGGGAATAGTGAGGGAGTAAGGCGACAGTTTCAATAAGATTTCGATAATACAATGCTAATAACGAGTACTACGTATGATTACAATTTCTAAATTTCAGCTGTTCCTTGTGTTCTCGGGGAGATTCCTGAGCACAACTACTTTCATTTCTCAACCCGAATTATTTAAACAATCCCTTGCTGAAATTGAAAGCCGTGAGCGGCAACAAAAATGCGAAATTCTGAACAAAAATAATTACTGAAGTAACGGGAGAAAATCTCCACGTTACAGTTGGTATAGTCTGAATTTCTCTAAATTTAACAATGGAATTTTGATAACATAGACTATTGTTTCTTGTTTATGGAATATCATCAAGTCTGCAAGTTGTAATAAGTCTGCTACGTTAGCTGTTTCAACAGGGATTGGAAATTCCAGATTTGGTTCCGATTTCTGAATAGCTTGTGCACTTCTGATTGTTTGCTGTCCCGATAGTACTTTTGGATGAACTTGTCCATTTTTAGCGAATAACAAAATATCGATAAAAGTATTTATATCGATTTCGTATTCTAACAAGTCGGATTCGATTACATTTACACATTGCAATAATTCTTGCTGTATTTCAAGGATATGAATGTGTTTAGCTGTACTGTAATTCGTGCTATTGATTTTGATTGTTAAATTCACTAAAGATTTTCCTAAACTGTGAATTTGTTTCCGTACTGTATCAAATTGTGATTTTATAATATATGTTTGATTTTGTACTAGTTCTGCTAAATCATAAGTACTATTGGAAATGGATTCAATTTGGTTAAAAATTCTGTTTCCGTCGTCTTCATCTAATGTTCCGTAAAGTTTTTTGTAAATTTTCCCAATGAAACTAAAAATTGCTCCTTTGTTTCTGGTATTTTTATCTATTTGAACTAAATCGTATATTACGTCGTGTGCGGTTAAAACGTTGTTTAATCTGTGTTTTATATTATGTAGTTGATTTTGTATGGTGCAATCTTTTCCTAATTTGTTGCAAATATTTTGGATGAAAATAAGGTTATGCAGTATGGTGTCTTTTCTTGTAAGTAGGTCTTCCGTGTTGATGTACGTAACTAAAGTCCATTTCGTATGGTACGTCCGTAGTAGTCCTAAGTCTTCTGAATATAGTCCAGGATTTTTATCCAATGTAGTTATTTTAAAAGTCTCATCTTGGCCTACTGCGTATGCGATAGACCTGAAACGTAGGCCAATTTAATTTTATCTATATGTACTATTTTTGTTTTTCCGTCGTTTATTTTCAGTTTAACGTTATGACGGTCTGTTATTTCTAAAATTTCGTACGGTCCTATATATTCACTGTCGAATTTCGTTTTCTTTGGTTCTCGAAGTAGAAATACTAATTGTCCTACTTTGAACTCTGGGTTTTTAACATTCTTTTTGTCATAGTAAAATTTCGTTTTTTGTTTCGATTTCTCTATTGTCCTAACAGCGTCCGTTTTTAAGTCCTTTAGTTGTCTAATTAACTGTACCAAATAGTCTTCATATGAAATAATTTTGTCGTCCGGAGGAAATTCTGAAGGAATTCTAGGCTTTTTACCAAAAATCAATTCAAATGGTGTGAATCCTGTAGATTCATGGATACTGGAATTGTATGAATACATGGCGAAGGGTAGCCACTCGTCCCATTCGCGATTTTCGTCTATGAAGTTTCTTAAATATTCTTTCAGTGTGTGGTGGCTTCTTTCTAATGTTCCATTTGATTGTGGGTGATACGCTGTCGTTGTGTATTGTTTAATTTTGAATAAGTGTGCAAATTCCTGTAGGGTTTCAGACATGAAATTTCGTCCTTGGTCTGATAACATTGCCTTTGGCGGTCCGTAAGTACAGATAAATGTACTGGCTAATGCTTTAACTACGTCGGTAGCTGTAATATTTTTGAAAGGTACCCCAATTGCATATTTGCTAAGTAGGTCTATTATTGTTAAAATGTATAGGTTTTCTGTTTTTGTTTTTGGTAACGGTCCGAAAATGTCAATAGCTATTTTGTCGAAAGTATCAGTCGGTGTATCTGTTATTAGCATCGGTGCTTTGTTTTTTACTCTTACCAATTTATTTTTCTGACAAGTTTCACAGTATTTTATAAAATTTTGAATGTCTGTTTTCATTCCGATCCAGTAATAGTCAAGTAAGATTCTGTAATATGTTTTGGTGATTCCTTTGTGTCCTCTAATAGCCGAAGAATGATATTCTTTAATAATTTGTGCTCTGTCCTGTGTAGCTGGAATGTTTAATGTTCTTTCGCAAAGTATTATTTCTATTTCTGAATTTATCGTCATTAGTCGCAAGTACGTTTGAACATTTTCCCAACATGCGTCACTCATCATTTCACCGTCTTTTTGAATTGCGCATGAACAGATTTGCAATTTTTCTAATTCTGTTAAAAAGGATTCCAGGCATTTTTTAATATTTGGTAGTATTATATCGTCTGAGAAGTGTTGCTTGCAGATTAGTCCGAAATACGTTTTTGTACCTTTACGAGTCGTTATTACTGTTCCAATTGTCGGTTTCTGTTTCAATAAATTAATTTGTTTCATGTTTGCTTTCTCTGCCAAAGCTTTTTCTGTTTTTGTATTGAAGGAACAGTCAGCTGACATAAATAATGCTATATTTGTTCTTTCCGAAATTACATTTGATTGCCTAGTTTTTACATTGTTTCTAACTGTAATGTCTTCTGTGATTTTTGTTCTGCTTCTTGTTTCCATTGGTTCTTGTGATAATTTCGTCGTCTTTCTGTGGTACGAGGTTGGTTGATAATCTTTGTCCGATATATCCATAGCCAAAAAGTCATCTTTGTTTGTTAATCGTGTCGTTTTCGCTGTATGTTTATCTGGAGAGCGAAAATTTGGAGTTACTTCTGGTGTCAGAGTTTCTTCGGTTAGTCTTTCAGGAGACCTGAATGTAGGAGTCGGCGTTTCCTCAGTTTGAATTTCTGGGGATCTAAATGTTGGAGTTACTGGAGCATTGTAGTCTTGATTTTTCGGAGTTTGCTTTGTACGCAACAGTATTTCTTCCATCTTCTTTATTGGATCCTCAGTACGAATTCTTGGCGGGCTGGCACCTATTCCGGCGAATTTCAGTTCCGGGTCCCCTTCTTTAAATATTTTTATTTCATTTAGGCTCTCTTTATCGGCCATTTTATCTTTTTCTTCTTTTATACTCATTTTTGGGTTGACCCTTTTTTGTTTTATTACCGGTTCATGTATTTCTGCCCGTGTTTGGATTTTTGGCGCTTGTTCATCCTCTGAAGAATCTTCTTTTTCCTTTATATTTTCTTTTCTTGTTGCTTCTTTTTCTTTGCTTGTCTCCTTTAATTCCAATTGTTGCAGAAATTCCTTCTCTTCCTTTGTATTTTCTTTTCTTTTTAGTTTTAATCTTTTCAATGGTTTCTGTTTCCTTTTTATTGTTATTTGTGTGTCTTCTGTTCCTTTTTTGACTTCCCATTCGTCGCTGGATTCGATGTCCGTATTATCAGTTTCCCAAATTTCTTGGTCCGTGGTGTCACTAAAGTTTGACGAAGTATCGGATTCGGCAGCTAATTTCGGTCTCTTTTGGTCCTGTTCCGAGTCCATAGAGTCGTCCACATGTGGTCTCGTTTGAGGTTGATGGTATTCCTTAGTTCGTTTTTCTTCGTTACCAGTTGTTTCGTCAGTGTAGACTTCTCTGCTTCTAAGAGGCATAACGGATGCTGTTGTCGGATTTCCTGAAAGTGCGTCTGCTACGTAATTTAGTTTACCTGGTTTATGTAAAATATCGAATTCATAATCGTTGAGTATTGTCTGCCAGCGTCTAAGTTGTTGTGGAGGATTCTTTTTACTGGTCAAGTATGTTATCGCTCTGTTGTCTGTTATTAACGTAAATTTATTACCATAAAGGTATGGTCGGAAATGTTCTACTGCTTGTACAATCGCAAACAGTTCTTTTTTGGTCGTGTCGTAATTTAATTCGGCTTTTTTGAAACTTTTTGAAAAATATGCTATTGGATGATCAAAGTTGTCGTGTTCTTGACTAAGAACTGCTCCCATAGCATAATCTGAAGCGTCCGTTGTTAATTTAAATGGTTTGTTAAATTTTGGAAATTTTAGTATTGGTTCCTTTACGATTTTATTACGTAGTGTGTCAAAAGCGTCCTGTTGTGTATCAGTCCATTGGAATTTTACGTTACTTTTTAGTAATTGGTTTAGACAATGAGTAATTTTTGCGTAATTTTGTATGAATCGTCGATAATAGCCAGTCAGACCCACGAACTGTTTTACTTGTTTTGCTGACTTGGGCACTGGAAACTCCGTAATTGCTGTTATTAAGTTCGTATTTGGTTGTACACCGTGTTTCGTAATTTTGTGGCCTAAATATACGACTTCTTCGCTCAAGAATTGGCATTTGTCCGTTTGCAATGTCGATCCTGCATCTGATAGTCTTTTTGCTAGACGTTGGAATTTCTTTTTGTGTTCTTCCAAGTCTTTTGCGTATATAACTATATCGTCCAGATATACAAATAGATCGGTTCCTTGCAACCCAGACAGCACAACATCCATAAGGCGCTGAAAAGTCGCCGGAGAGTTTTTCAAACCAAATGGCATACGATTAAATTCGTAATGTCCATTCGGTGTTGAAAATGCTGTCTTATGTCGGTCTTTCGGACTATTTCGGACATCGGATTTCTATCTGATGGAAGCCAGATGCGAGATCTAAAGTCGTAAAATAGCGCGCATTGCCTAATTGGTCTAAAATATCCGTTATGTTTGGCAATGGATATGCATCACTGACTGTTTTATCGTTTAATCCACGGAAATCGATTACCATCCACCATCTTTTGTTCCCTTTTGAGTCGGGTTTTTTGAGAACAACCCATACTGGTGAATTGAACGGTGATGTAGATGGTTCGATAATTCCTTTTTCTAATAGATCTTCAACCTGCTTTTTAATTTCTGTCTTGTGTACCAAAGGGAATCTGTATTGTTTTGTATTTATTGGTTTTTCGTCTGTCATATAAATTTCATGTTGGATACACGAAGTGTGTCCTAGCATGTCTCCGGGTAAGTAAAATAAATTTGAAAATTCCGAAACTAAATCTAATACATGTCTACGTTCGTTATTTTCCAAATGATCGAGATTTAGTGATGCTTCTAATAATTTAATTCTGTCTTGTTTTAATTTTGTTGCATTTACGCTAAAAATGTCAAAAGTCTTATTATCTTTAATGTCAGTGTTTTCAAAGTTCAGTAAATTATCATGTCTTTTCATTTCGTCTGGTACTACTATTTGTTCGACAGGCTGAAGTTCCACTATCGGAATTTCAAAGTCTACTGGTGTTGAGTTTGTATTAATTGCGCGTAGGTAGGCGATTCCGTCCTTATTCGTCACTAATGCATTTCCTAAAAATATTCCCTTATCGTATTTGGGGAATATATCCTTCTTTTACTTTTGAATTTATAACACGGATTGGAATTTGTTTTGAAGTACGCGGTGCTAAAACGATTTTTTCGGACTCCGTGAATGGGATTTTTGACCCATTGATTTTTAGACATTTTTCAGCATATGACAATTCTACCATGTTTTCACGAAAGAATTCGTCACCCAACATGCCGTCTGCTGGTATCGGAAAATTATCCGGAACAATATGAAAAAGTGCCAGTTTCGAGGCTATTTTTAAAATGCATCTGCCTAATGTTTGAACTTTGCCTTCAGTGATACCGGTTAACTCATAAATTTGTTTGGGAAACGTCATGACATCCGGTTTGAGCCTACTTTCTTTTATTAGGTTTACCTGTGCTCCAGAATCCAGGAGGAACTTCGCTTGATTATTTTTTAAAGTTATCGAATCGATAATTATAGATGCAGGTTGGTGATCGGAAGATTTGCTGTAATTTACCTTAAAACTTCGAATGGGTTTTATTTGCGTTCTTGGCTCTCGCTTCGCGTCACGCTCTCCCGCGAAGCCCATTCCAAGTTTTTTAACATCTTTCCGATTTCTTCTGCTGTTAAGTCACCATTAACTGAATTTTTTCTGCTGTTTTGTTTGCTATTTGTATTACTTCTTTCGCGGGAGTTTGATCTACTGTTGTTATTGTCATGTTCATCTCGGGGATCCTTGCCGAAATATTTATTTCGATTGGTGGTAAGGAATTCTAATAATCTGTTTCGTTCACTTTGTGAATTTCTGTCTCGGGAATTATCTCGTCTATCTCGAGAATTATCTCGTCTGTCTCGGGAATTACTACGTCTATCTCGTGAATTACTACGCGAATTACTACGTGAATTGTCTCGTCTGTCTTGAAATCTATCGTATCTGTCTCTTGAATCGTCACGTTTATTCCAGTCGCGATAATTATTAAATCTTCCACGATGGTTATTAAATGTATCGGAGGAGTAGTTTTGTCTTGTGTGGGACTCGTATCTACTATTTCTTCGTTGTTTATATCTTTGTAAGGACCAACAATTTTCCGTCTCATGACCCGTTTTGTTGCAAAATGCACATATTTTTATTTTTACTATTTGTTGTCTACTGTCTGTATCATCTGAAGGGTGTGTTTCTGTAAATCTTACCTTTAGTGTTTCAAATGTTGAATTGGCTTTAGATAATTGTAATTTTCGTCTTTTTTCTAATTCTTTTTCAATTGCAAATGCTTTATCTGTTGCTGTTTCAAATGTTTCGGGGTTTTCGCCAACAATTAAATTGTAAATATTTTCGTGTAATCCGCGAATGAATGCTTTTTTTGCTAATTCCCAAGTTTCTCTAGTCCGGGCTGTTAGTATTTCTTCGTCCAATATTCTACTGTATGTGGTTTTTAGTCTACTTAAAATTCGTTTTACTATTTTTTGTACTCTATGTGTATAGTCTAGTACGCTTTCATTATAATCTTGGCTGCAATTTTTTAATTCAATTTCTAGATCGGACAATTCTAAATTTTCGCTAAATACTCTTTTAAGGTCATGTAGTAAGTCTGTTAAAGTGTTATACGTGTTATTAGAGATTTGTTGTCTCGCGCTTTCCGTTAATTTCAAAGGTAATAGTTTGATAAATTTTGTTTTGTCGGCAGGAGATAGAATTGCCTGTGCCGTTTCGCAAATCTCGCAAAAGTCTTCGACGGACATATTATGTCCGTCGAATGCGGGGATATATCCATTAATATCTTTAAAATTAATTGTGGATGCCGCAGTAGGCATTGCCGCATCGCGTAAATTTTAGTTTTCGTTCGCCATAATTTGTGTCAAAAATGTCAAAATGTCAAGATGTCAAAATGTCGGGATATCGAAATATCAAAATGTTGAAGATATAAAAATTTTGATTTACTTATTTTGTTTTTATTTATTCATTTATTTATTTATTTTGTTTTCTTTTTTATCTTGAGAATTTAAAATTTCGAACAAAGGTACAAATTGAAAGTTAAAATTAAAAGTTGGAAGTAAAAATATTAAATCAAATAAGTCAAAATTTATTGATTAAAAAGTTTAAAACAGTCAAATTCAATAAAGTTAAAATGCACAAACGTCAAAATTAAGAAAAAGTCAAAAGTACAAATTAAATAATGAAAGAATTTTAATATCGATTTCCAGTACCACTCTGTATATGTTGTAACGTGGAAATTTTCCTCCGTTACATTAAGTTTTTTTGGCATTAATTATTTCGAATTTCTTTCGCGCCCGTTACTAAAAACGGAGAATAAGGCTCAGGAACCTCTCCGAGAACGCCCGAAACCTATTTGGTAACGATCTATTTTTGTTATTTTTGTTGCGTATTATTCGATATCACTTATTATGTCTTTACTTATTCCATGTTCTGTTATTATGGATAAAATCTCCATTTTCTATTCGGATCCCTATCGTATACTTCCGTTAATTCCCTTCCTGACACCCTCTTGCCAATTTCGGATCACGAAGATCAAATACGGAGGACGAAAAAGGAAGAAGAAGAGGACCTCATTTTCTACAACTCCAGAGCGAGAGAGAAGGAAGGAAGGCTCCCGAAATACAGGATCGGCTACACTCTAGACAAGGAAGGATGCCATCTAGCGATTCACAGGAGACGGGTCGATAACGACAAATGGGTCGATGCCATAATTATCACCCGAGCATCGCAATTCCCGAATCCTGCGACAACTAGGATGGCGCTACCGATAACAGTCAGAGGGGACCGAAATCGGCTTCCCTCAGAGATTCTTGAGCCGCCGTACGGGAAACACTATCGTGAGAACTGTGTTCAACTACCTACAACTACCTCCGGGATTTTTGGGACGTTTGAGAGGATTTCGACGGAGAAACCGTATCCTCGTCCGCCGGGAGTGGTCTTCGGAAGTCCAGGAGCCGCTGCGATCAGGTGATTGGAGAAATTGGCATCCTCCACTTTCCTATTTCCCCGGTAAAAATCCCGAAACCTTTCTTTTTGTCATCCCGCTTCCGCTATCCATTCTTCCGATTATTAGGCGATTCGGTTTAGCATCTTTCGATTTATTATTTTTCTTTTTGGATTCGTTCTAATCTCTCGCAACTATCTTTTTGTCATTTCGCGTGTTCTCGTTTAAATTCTAAGTGCGGAACCGCGAAGTTCACTATCTTCTTCCTATCTTTACTAAAGTTTGTAAATTTGTAAGATAATTGTGACTGAAATATACGCCGATTCAAGATCCTTTCTCGAATCGGTTAGAAAAACCAAAAGTCGTCTGAATTCTGGCAATTTATTTCCGAATTCAGATAACGGATCTCCTCTGAGAGGGTATCATAGCTCCTTCTGAGCTAGACCGGGCCCCCTCAGGGAAAATCCGCGTCCGAATCATCGGACTGGCGCCCAACCTCCCGACTTCCTTGCTTCCGATATCACTCTCTACCTTCCGAATTTCCCTGAGCGTGGAAATTTGCAGCAGCAACTCCCCTTTCGTTACCACGGTCGCAAGCGACCGGGAGTTGCGCTACAATGTACACTGTATGTATAAGCGAAAGCAGCATGCAGCAATATAGTTTAGTCTTCCAGTTCTTTGGGGTGTCAAGATTCTTTTTATCTTTATCGTTTCTTACATTTGACTCCACTAAAGTTCTTTTATGAATTTAAGGACGTTCGGGAGAGTTAGCGGGGGGGAAATGCTTGCGGGACAAGGGGAAACTAGGGATGAGTGAAGACTTGACAACGCCGTACGAATCTTCAATGTGTGAGTGTTCATGTACACGCATCAGGTGTCTGCACCGTCTGCTCGTCAGGCTCGTCTGTTGCGTCGGTTACGGCAACCTATGTGTATGTTCCTTTTGTTTGTGATAAAGCTGTAAGTATTTGACTTTTATTTGTTATAAAAATGTAATAAAAATGAATTTTAATTTTGAATTTCTAGTCTTTATGATTAAAACTATAAGCATTTGATTTCGTAATCTTAAATAAAAAAATTGTATTGTAAAAAATCACAAATTTGAAATTTTATAAAAAAAATAAATAACGTGTTATTACAATATCTTGTTATTTTTTATGGGGAGGGGTGGAAGTTATGTACATACATTCACACACATATATAAGCTTATAGTTTATACAGAAATGCATAAATATCTACCATAATATTGAAATATTTACTGATTGACGTCCCGGAGCATTTTGAATTTCCCGCCACTTGCGACGATGCCGTTGCGTTTCTGTCGAACTCTTATTTATTTTTTTATTCATAAACGAATTAGATGATCGTCGCGAAACTTCGTATACATCAACTTAATAACATTATCTGTGACATATAAAAAAAATTGGCAAAATTCATTGGGCCAATTTTTTTAAATCTGAATTTTTATCAGTTTTCCCATAAGCGTCCG